>JAUPFN010000028.1:16178806-16196306 GCA_036924255.1 Apodemia mormo
GTTTTCTTACAATTACGAACCCGAGCACGTAACAATATTTTTACTTGTTTGCCGTAGTACACATGCAACTTTTCAAATATATTTTAGTACAGATAGGAAATATATTTATTTACTAATATTTGCTTACAGAATGATAAAATGTGGTTTGGTCTTAGCCAATTTACAATTTCGCTATACACTGCTTGACCCTAGACCCCACAAAATGGCGCGAGGTGCCTTTTCAAGGTGATATGCCTGCAATTATTATAATTTTATAATTTTATTAAAGAGGTAAGAGTGGTTAAATCACATACTAGGGGTCTACGGTCCCTCAGCTATGAAAAAAATCAAACGTGTGAGTCCAAACTATCAAAAGATTTGTCCATATTTTTCGATTCCAAAAGGGAATCCAACCTATAGGGAACTTCCCGCTCACCTAGAATTATGTAATTTAGCAAGAAAAATGACTTCTTTTAAAAACTGCTGCAAGAAATTCGAAAGCCGTAAATTATGAGTTACATCACAAAAAAAACAAAAGATATGCTGTTTATATCGCATATTTTGTGATTTCACATTGAAAATTGAAACGTATAGGGTACTTTTCCTAGACCTATGTAACGTGTAACGATAGAACGCGCTTACACTTATCGCATCATCATTTTATCACGCAGCATACACGTGAATTTCTAGTATTTAAGCTTAATGTAAAACCCAGTTAAATTACAGTTAATAAAACATGTTAATCAACCGATGTGTGACTGTCATTTAATCAACGTAATATTGGTGACCACCGACCAGTGAACACGCAAAAAGGAAGATGAACACCCCAGCGCTAACTTGCAGAAGCCCTTCAGCAACAGAAACATCCATGGAAATCGCAGCGGTATCCACGACCACAAGAATACCAGATTTTTGGAGAGATTATTCACGCTTATGGTTCGCTCAGGTAGAAGCCATCATCCTCCAAGATGCTATTCAATTAGCACATCCTTCACAGAGTGCTAACATGGCTCTATTCACGGATGCCAGTTTGAAATGTGTGGGTGCAGTACTTCAACAAAAAACAAAGAATGGTTGGCAGCCACTAGGATTTATTTCCAAGAATTTAAGCGAAACACAAATGAGATATTCTACGTACGACAGAGAATTATTAGGAATTTATATGGCGATAAAACAATTTAGAAGACTTTTGGAAGGGAGAAAATTACTATTTTTACTGATCATCAACCTCTCACTTAAGCATTTACTAAAAAGCATTCACTGGACGATACGCCAAGGAAAATAAGACGGACTATATTTCCCAATTCCGCACAAACATAAGGCACGTTAAGGGACACAGTAACATTTCTGCGAACACCCTATCTCCAGTAGTTGAAGAAATAACCTTGCCGACGCCACTAGATTACGAGAAGCTCGCTACGACACAAGATTCCGACCCAGATCTGGAGAAGCTGCTAAATAGCCGATGTGTGGTTATGACGAAAATATTGTCACCGGATTCTCACAACTTTATTTATTGCGATGTATCAACCGGTAAAACTAGACCATTCTTGCCAAGAGAATTCAGGCGCAACATTCACAGTATAAGTCGTCCCGGTAAACGGGGTACGAGAAAGCTGATTTCCGGGAGATACATCTGGCCTAACATGAATACGGACATTAACCAATGGTGCCAAACTTGCAGTAAGTGCCAAAAGGCAAAGGTAACTGGACACACCGTATCTCCGCACGGGATCTTCGCTCCAGCATATGTACACATAGATATTGTGGGACCACTACCGACTTCTCAGAATAAACGTTATCTTATTACTATGGTTGATCACTGCACATCATGGCCAGAAGCATTTCCAGTATCAGAAATAACGGCGGAGAAGGTAGCTGATACAGTCTACAAAGGCTGGATCTCAAGATTTGGCTGCCCAGAGAAAATCACGACTAACCAAGGCCGTCAGAGTCCAATCTATCTATTTCACTCTCTGGCAAGACTAATGGGAATTGAAAAAATCCGAAGTACACCCTATCACCCCCAATCAAACGGATTAGTTGAGAAATTTCGCCGGAGCTTAAAAGCAGCTTTGATGGCTCGTGAAGCGGGAGCGAATTGGGTAAAAGAACTACCATCAGTCTTACTAGGCTTGCGAGCAACCCCACGGGATGATACAGGCTACAGCACAGCAGAGATGGTATATGGATCCACTACATGTCTGTAATGGATGTATAGTGTCATCGTAGGTTAAGCCTATATATTGGATAATTTGCCCAATAAACTAGTAGTATATTCGCATCACCGGTTGTATTCATTTCACTCCCAGCTACAACCCTACATGTCTACCCGGCGATTTCTTTGAATCAACGCCACCAAACACAGATACCAGGATAATGACATTAAACAACTTCGGGAAAACATCTCTCGTATAGTCAAGATACCCAACAGACGCGTAAGAAACCAGCATATATTTATACATCCAGAGCTATTTAAGTGTTCGCACGTATTCTTCCGTCGAGATAGGCTAAAGAAGACATTAGCGACGCCTTATGAGGGACCCTTCAGGGTCATCGAAAGGAATAAATAATATTTGATCATACAACGTGCGGAGAAACAAATCTGTATATCCACAGATAAGGTAAAACCAGCATTCATAGAAAAATTCGATAACGACACGTAAAATACGTCACATATCAATATTAAACAAAACGAACAGATACAAGTCAAAATGACACGCTCAGAACATACTATAAAACCCCTAACACGTTTTTATCAGCAAGCTTAAAATTTTTTCCGAAGGGGGGAATGATGTAACATGCTCACACTTATCGCATCATCGTTATCACATTTTATCACGCAGCATACACGTGAATTTCTAGTATTTAAGCTTTATGTAAAACCCAGTTAAATTACAGTTTAATAAACACATTTATTAACCGATGTGTGACTGTCATTTAATCAACGTAATAACCTACAATCATGAAATTTCCATGTAGCTAAGGACACAAGTTTATACGGGACCCTCGGTATGCGAGTCCAATTCACACTTGAACGGTTTTTCTTTCTTCCCTTGGACACGTAATATTCAGATTACGACGTTCACAACTTCATTGCGCTCTTCAGACCTAAACATATAGCACTTGTTTCCTCTTTACCAAATTGCTACATTTTTATGTCACTATCCGGCTCGAAGGACCAAATATATTATTTTCAAAATCTCTGAAGTAGAACTAGCCAACACATCCATAGAGATTTGCATTGATAATGCTTGTAGGATTAGTTGACAAGACAGGCATTTTTATTCAGGTATATTTCTAAAAATCGTTTTTAGTTTTTCTAACTATAAAAACTTTCGGACCGTTAAAAACATTTTATCATACTGAGTAACGCAAATAAATTCAGCCTTTTTGAACTTGTGTTAAAAAATAGAAACCATTGGTTTTATTTTTATTTATGACATTTTCAAAAACGTGCTTGCAACTGAATAATAATGAGGTCCGGAGGTGACGTAGTCTTTGATGCGATAGCCACCAGTGTTTGACATTGCTGTTGTCAGGTTCCTGGAGATGCCGATCGTGGTGCAGGGCTGCGAGGACGCGATAGCGCGTGCGCTTACTGCTGACACATTGCCGCACGTGCTGCGCTGGGCACAGGGGGCACACGCCAGCGCGTGGGTGCACAGGTACACACACACACACACACACACACACACATACACTGCCGCACGTGCTGCGCTGGGCACAGGGGGCACACGCCAGCGCGTGGGTGCACAGGTACACACACACACACACACACACACACACACACACTGCCGCACGTGCTGCGCTGGGCACAGGGGGCACACGCCAGCGCGTGGGTGCCACAGGTACACACACACACACACACACACACACACACACACACACACACACTGCCGCACGTGCTGCGCTGGGCACAGGGGGCACACGCCAGCGCGTGGGTGCACAGGTACACACACACACACACACACACACACTGCCGCACGTGCTGCGCTGGGCACAGGGGGCACACGCCAGCGCGTGGGTGCACAGGTACACACACACACACACACACACACACACTGCCGCACGTGCTGCGCTGGGCACAGGGGGCACACGCCAGCGCGTGGGTGCACAGGTACACACACACACACACACACACACACACACACACACTGCCGCACGTGCTGCGCTGGGCACAGGGGGCACACGCCAGCGCGTGGGTGCACAGGTACACACACACACACACACACACACACACACACACACACACACACACTGCCGCACGTGCTGCGCTGGGCACAGGGGGCACACGCCAGCGCGTGGGTGCACAGGTACACACACACACACACACACACACACACACACACACACTGCCGCACGTGCTGCGCTGGGCACAGGGGGCACACGCCAGCGCGTGGGTGCACGGGTACACACACACACACACACACACACACACACACACACACACACACACACACACACACACTGCCGCAAGTGCTGCGCTGGGCACAGGGGGCACACGCCAGCGCGTGGGTGCACAGGTACACACACACACACACACACACACACACACACACACACACACACACACACTGCCGCACGTGCTGCGCTGGGCACAGGGGGCACACGCCAGCGCGTGGGTGCACAGGTACACACACACACACACACACACACACACACACTGCCGCACGTGCTGCGCTGGGCACAGGGGGCACACGCCAGCGCGTGGGTGCACAGGTACACACACACACACACACACACACACACACACACACTGCCGCACGTGCTGCGCTGGGCACAGGGGGCACACGCCAGCGCGTGGGTGCCACAGGTACACACACACACACACACACACACACACACACACACACACACACTGCCGCACGTGCTGCGCTGGGCACAGGGGGCACACGCCAGCGCGTGGGTGCACAGGTACACACACACACACACACACACACTGCCGCACGTGCTGCGCTGGGCACAGGGGGCACACGCCAGCGCGTGGGTGCACAGGTACACACACACACACACACACACACACTGCCGCACGTGCTGCGCTGGGCACAGGGGGCACACGCCAGCGCGTGGGTGCACAGGTACACACACACACACACACACACACACACACACACACACACACTGCCGCACGTGCTGCGCTGGGCACAGGGGGCACACGCCAGCGCGTGGGTGCACAGGTACACACACACACACACACACACACACACACACACACACACACACTGCCGCAAGTGCTGCGCTGGGCACAGGGGGCACACGCCAGCGCGTGGGTGCACAGGTACACACACACACACACACACACACACACACACACACACACACACACACTGCCGCACGTGCTGCGCTGGGCACAGGGGGCACACGCCAGCGCGTGGGTGCACAGGTACACACACACACACACACACACACACACACTGCCGCACGTGCTGCGCTGGGCACAGGGGGCACACGCCAGCGCGTGGGTGCACAGGTACACACACACACACACACACACACACACTGCCGCACGTGCTGCGCTGGGCACAGGGGGCACACGCCAGCGCGTGGGTGCACAGGTACACACACACACACACACACACACACACACACTGCCGCACGTGCTGCGCTGGGCACAGGGGGCACACGCCAGCGCGTGGGTGCACAGGTACACACACACACACACACACACACACACACACTGCCGCACGTGCTGCGCTGGGCACAGGGGGCACACGCCAGCGCGTGGGTGCACAGGTACACACACACACACACACACACACACACTGCCGCACGTGCTGCGCTGGGCACAGGGGGCACACGCCAGCGCGTGGGTGCACAGGTACACACACACACACACACACACACACACACACACTGCCGCACGTGCTGCGCTGGGCACAGGGGGCACACGCCAGCGCGTGGGTGCACAGGTACACACACACACACACACACACACACACACACACACACACACACACTGCCGCAAGTGCTGCGCTGTGTATGTTTTAAAGTTAATAGCTGGTTCATCTTGTGATATTCTTGCTTGGTATTTACGATTAATTTATTTTATGGGATAACTAGCTGTTGCCAGCGACTTCGTCCGCGCGGACTTCGTTTACTCCGCACAGCACCTCCCCCGTAGGTGATAGCGTTATAATATGTAGCCTGTATGTTGACCCGACCTGTTAGTAATATACCTCGGACATACAGGTCGGGTCAACATATAGGCTACATATTATCATGCTATCACCTAAGAGAGAGGAGCTGTGCGGAGTAAACGGAAAACGGAGGAGAGAAATCGCAGGCAGCAGCTAATATATTTTAATTATTGTATTCTTAACTTAAATCATTTTGTTTGCTGTCTAACAAATAAATAAAGTAAATGGGGTGGAAATTTAGATGAAGGAAACTACTACTAGATATGAAATAATTGAGGGAAAACCGTGCCATTTCGTCCCTAACAATGGCGGACTTAAGAACAGCTGTTTACTGTCCACATAACAATTGATAAATTATATTGCGATTGGACATGTTATTTTAACATTTAGTTTTTATTTTAGATGTAAGGTACACACTAAAATTATAGAAAAAAAATACAAATAAACGTTAAAATCAATTTAATATTTTGTAATCAAAGGGTTATTCGGAATTAAATTTTAACTTACCGATATTGACAGCGTATTTTAGTAATGACGTTTTGGCCGCAAGCTGTTTAAGGTGATGTTAATTTTTATCTGACGTATTTCTATTCCATCCAGATGGGGTTAATTTTTTCTACAGAATACGTGTACGATTCAAATTGTACATCAAGTATTTTTAGGGTTTTTTAGGAGTCAGCGTTTGTGATGTGCTCGTTATTCATTAATTATTTTATTAAATTTAGTACGTTTCGATCTATCAAGGCGATCGCGTGTGCTCGCACACCCGGGTCATTTGATCATGTTAAGGATCAATAAATATCAAGTATTATTATCAAGTTAATAGTTTCATTACAATTTATCAAGTAAAAGTGTGTAGAGTCAATCAAGGACGCCACTACACGTAACACATAGACACGCTATTGGGAAGGAAACGTGTCGTCGCGCATATGAGCAAACGCTCCTAATATTGTTAAAAAATTCATACATTTGTAGACTACATTACATTGTGAAAAATAGAAATAAACCATGTTGTATTGTTTTATCGTACCGAAAGTAACCTTGTTATCTAGGTTTAAAAATTATCCTTGACATGATTTTATTTCATTAGTAAGTAGTATAACTTTGTATTTCTGTATGTAATTGCAAGTTACACTGACAGACTAAGATATTGTATTGAAAGGCGTATTTATTTAATTTGTGATTTTTTCCCTGTAAGTTGCAGTGAGAAGTTAACAAATTACAATAGCAAAGAGAACGTGATCCTGCTACACGGAGCAATGTTTACCCTGTAGTGGTAGTGTGTATGTGTGTGTGTGTGCAGACAGGCGATGCGGTTCCTGCGCGACGAGTTCGTGAGCTGCGTGTCGGCTGCGGGTGCGGCGCGGCTGCCGCTGGCGGCGCTGGCGGCGGCGCTGGCCTCGCCCTTCCTGCAGGCGCCCGAGCCCGCCGCACTGCGCGCGCTGCTGCGCTGGGCCGAGCGCGCCGCACAGCCGCCGCCGCACAGAGGTAACTGCCTCGCCCTCCTGCAGGCGCCCGAGCCCGCCGCGCTGCGCGCGCTGCTGCGCTGGGCCGAGCGCGCCGCACAGCCGCCGCCGCACAGAGGTAACTGCCTCGCCCTCCTGCAGGCGCCCGAGCCCGCCGCGCTGCGCGCGCTGCTGCGCTGGGCCGAGCGCGCCGCACAGCCGCCGCCGCACAGAGGTAACTGCCTCGCCCTCCTGCAGGCGCCCGAGCCCGCCGCGCTGCGCGCGCTGCTGCGCTGGGCCGAGCGCGCCGCACAGCCGCCGCCGCACAGAGGTAACTGCCTCGCCCTCCTGCAGGCGCCCGAGCCCGCCGCGCTGCGCGCGCTGCTGCGCTGGGCCGAGCGCGCCGCACAGCCGCCGCCGCACAGAGGTAACTGCCTCGCCCTCCTGCAGGCGCCCGAGCCCGCCGCGCTGCGCGCGCTGCTGCGCTGGGCCGAGCGCGCCGCACAGCCGCCGCCGCACAGAGGTAACTGCCTCGCCCTCCTGCAGGCGCCCGAGCCCGCCGCGCTGCGCGCGCTGCTGCGCTGGGCCGAGCGCGCCGCACAGCCGCCGCCGCACAGAGGTAACTGCCTCGCCCTCCTGCAGGCGCCCGAGCCCGCCGCGCTGCGCGCGCTGCTGCGCTGGGCCGAGCGCGCCGCACAGCCGCCGCCGCACAGAGGTAACTGCCTCGCCCTCCTGCAGGCGCCCGAGCCCGCCGCGCTGCGCGCGCTGCTGCGCTGGGCCGAGCGCGCCGCACAGCCGCCGCCGCACAGAGGTAACTGCCTCGCCCTCCTGCAGGCGCCCGAGCCCGCCGCGCTGCGCGCGCTGCTGCGCTGGGCCGAGCGCGCCGCACAGCCGCCGCCGCACAGAGGTAACTGCCTCGCCCTCCTGCAGGCGCCCGAGCCCGCCGCGCTGCGCGCGCTGCTGCGCTGGGCCGAGCGCGCCGCACAGCCGCCGCCGCACAGAGGTAACACTGCTGCGCTGCCACTCCGTCTTGCAGCCGCCCAAACCTATAGACATACACATCGTTTAAATGCAATCTTTTACATACTCCTCAATATCAAAATTCGCCTTAAAATATCAAATTGTAACGTTTACTAGGTAGTAGAGTTCTGCATTATCTCGCCCGGGTCTGGTACCACCGTCTTACCTATTCCTGCCGCAATAGCGTCAGTGTTAATCACTATAGTAGACTTCGCCACAAGATAGCAACGCACCATTAACATCTTTGGTGTCTATAGGCAATAGTTAGCTCTTTTAATCAAGAGACCCATCTGCTTGTTCCATTATATAATAAAAAAAAATTATTTTCTATAACCAATATATACCAATAAATATTTTGGCCTAATAAAACATTAAATCACTTTTACGCACACAGTTTCATTTTTGGGCAGAGTAACACCTCAAGAAGTAATAGAATTACAATGACCCGAAAACATCCGACTCAGCTTATTTTTATTATCCTCATCTATATTTGTTCATTGTTGTTAACAATAACATCATCTCACAATAACAAGTGCAGAAATCACACAGGTGCACCACACCTAATGCTTGTTGATAAGCGTAGTTGTTTAACACTGATGAAATGACACTGCAATTGTATACAAAAAGATTACAGTAATAGACGAAAGGGTGTGTGATATTGCAGAGCCGAACGTGGTGTGGCACACGGGGGGTGCGGGGCGGCGCGGGGGTCGCGGGGGGCGCGGCGGGGACGCGGCCGTGCGGGACGTGCTGGCCCCGCTGGTCCCGCTGCTGCGGCTCGAGCACGTGCCCGCCGACTGCGACGTGCTGCAGCAGGTACCACTGTCTCACACACGTGCTGCAGCACTGCCGCACGCTATCTCACTCGCACAAAAAAGTTATCCACTTTGTGTATTTTTAGACATGAGCAAGGCATTCGACTTTGTTTCTCATAGAATTCTGTTGGCAAAACTTGATAAATATGGTATAAGAGGAAAATCTTTAGAGTGGATACAAAGTTATTTAGAAAATAGGAAACAGTGTGTTGAAATTTCAAACGTCTCTGGGACACATAAGAAAACATACTTCAAATTATAGCTGTAGTGATTGTGGAATATTACAAGAAAGTGTTTTAGGACCCTTGCTCTTTTAAATTTACATTAATGACCTTCCAGAAACTATGCAACATGAGTCAATCTTATTTGCAGATGACACTACACTCCTCATTAAATGTAAAAATAAAAATCATTTAGTAAAAGAAACAACTGAAACCTTACTTAAAGTTTCAGAATGGTTAAAAAGTAACAATTTAAAAATGAACTTGACTAAAACAAAAATAGTTGAATTTCAAACATGTTATAGCCATAAAATTCAAAAATCAAATATATTATTTAACAGTATAAATATAGAAAATACTGAATACACTAAATTTCTAGGAATATTTATTAACAACCATTGCAATTGGAAAGTGCACATTGATTCTCTTTGCAAAAAATTGATAGATTTATCTATGTTTTGAGAAGAATAAGAGAAGTAGCCAACTTAAATGCTGCCTTGTTAGCATATCACGGATATGTCTCATCTGTATTGCAATATGGAATCTATTTGGGGAAACTCAGTTGACTTAATTAGAATTTTCAGAATTCAAAAGAAATGTATACGTGCTATTGCATGTAATGTTAATCAACTACACTGTTGTAAAAACCTATTTAAAACTCTTAAAATGCTACCTTTACCTTGTCTTTACATACTGTCGGTATGCGTATTTGTAAAAAAACATCAACATTTGTTTAAAACAAATGCTGAAGTATTAGGGAACTCATATTTTAGAAACAGTGAGAAACTACATGTGCCTAGCCAAAAACTAAATATTTATAAAAAAAAACGCATACTGTATGGCAATTAATACTGTTACTGTAATGTAATAATATGAATGAAATAAATAAAAGAAAGTGGGGTTGAGTTATAATCAACATAAAATCAATAAAACAAACTAGGGTCGGGCTATAATTAACATGACATCAATAAAACAAAGTGGGGTTGGGTTATAATCAACATGAAATCAATAAAACAAAGTGGGGTTGGGTTATAATCAACATGAAATCAATAAAACAAAGTGGGGTTGGGTTATAATCAACATGAAATCAATAAAACAAAGTGGGGTTGGGTTATAATCAACATGTAATCAATAAAACAAAGTGGGTTTGGGTTATAATCAACATGAAATCAATAAAACAAAGTGGGGTTGGGTTATAATCAATAATAAATAAGTTGAAGTCAGTCGAATCTATAATTAACATGAAATTAATAAAGTGCAGTAAGGCCGGGCTATAATCAACATGAAATTAAGAAAACGAATTAGGGTATCTTGCCCCATTTCATGTTAATTATAGATCCGACCCACTTCAATTGATTATTTAATGTTAATTGGTTTTTTATTTGTATGAAATTTTATTCGTATACGAAATGATATTATTCCTACAAATTAAAAAAGTTTTACACCCTTAAATGACATCTGTTTTTAGCTGGATATCTTTGGTTAGATGTACTGAATGCTGGGTTAAAATATTTTCACCTATTATGGAATGACCTTATATAGTGGGATTGGGCTATAATCAACATGAACGTAATAATATGGGGTCGGGTTTAATTATCATGGTAATTATCATGAACGTAATAAATAGCGATTGAGTTATGAGAAATGTGACGCCAATGAGAGCCACTAATCGTTGGTGCCGTGTGTGTGCGTGTGCGTGTGTGCGCGCGTGTGTGTGTGCGTATGTGTGCGTGCGCACGTGAGCGTGCGTGCATGCGTGCGTGTGCGTGTGCGTGTGCGCGTGTGTATGTGTGTGTCCTGACGGTGTGGTGTGCAGGCGGTGCGGCGCGGGCTGGTTTATGTGTGTGTGTGTGTGTGTGTGTGTGTGTGTGTGTGTGTGTGTGTGTGGGTGTGCGTGTGCGTGTGTGTGCGTGTGTGTGTGCAGGCGGTGCGGCGCGGGCTGGTGTGTGTGTGTGTGTGTCCTGACGGTTTGGTGTGCAGGCGGTGCGGCGCGGGCTGTTGTCGGGCGCGGGGGCGGCGGGGGCGGGCGCGGGGACGGCGGAGGCGTGGCTCGGCCGCGGCGCGTACCGACACCCGCGCTGCTTCCTGCCCTACCTCGACGAGATCAAGGTGCGCACACACAACACTCATACATCACGACACACATACTACATCACTCGCGACACCACTCACACACCACAATACTCGCACTTAATCACTCTCGCACCACACCACACACACACACACACACACACACACACACACACACAGCGTCATTCACACACCACAACACTCATACTCCACACTATTCATACATCACTCACACACAACACCATATCTCATACACCACAACACACACACACCAAACCACTCACAACCAAAACACACACACACATCACACTACATACACATGACACCACAAAACCACCACGCCACACACACTATACACCATTCTCACACCATACACCATTCTCACACCATACCACACACAACTCATACATCATAACACTCATATACCACACCACTCTCACACGCCACAACACTCATATACCACATACTCAGCTTTATTGTTAAAAGTTCATGTTGAAATAATTGAAGTGATGTTGTGTAGGCACTGCTGGAGGACCAGGAGGTGCCGGAGGCGGAGGTGGCGCGCGCGCGGCGCCAGCGGTACCTGCACCGCATCCCCGACACGCTGTACATGGTGGCCGCCGCCAGAGACGACCTGCTCGACGGTAACTACCATCTCTCACTCACACCGTCGCGACGCCCGGTACACACCTCATACATTTCCAAAGCAATTTATGGAAGATGTTGCTGACTGATTGCTTACAAGGAAAAATATGAGATACGAAACAGCACTAGACCGATGGGCGGGCGCGGGGCGCCGCGCAGTCTTCAGTTTGTGCCAATGCACCGCGACGTGCGGATGTGTAATGCCGCATAATGCAATAAAAAACTTTCCCGCGTATTTTTATGATAATGCCGTACCGTACTGACATGCTATCGCTTTATGTACATGCTGGCTGTCTATTAGTATGCGCGATGTGGTCGGCAGGTGGTGTGGAGAGCGGGGCGGGGGAGGGCGCGGGCGGGGTGGGCGCGTGGGCGTGCGTGCCGGGGCGCGTGCGGCGTGCGCTGCGGGGCCGCGTGCGGGAGCTGCGCGCCGCGCCGCCCGCCGCGCGCGCGCTGCAGCTGCACGCGCCGCACACCGCCGCCGTGCGCAGACAGGTACAGTCGCGCACACACGCGCCGCGGGGCCGCGTGCGGGAGCTGCGCGCCGCGCCGCCCGCCGCGCGCGCGCTGCAGCTGCACGCGCCGCACACCGCCGCCGTGCGCAGACAGGTACAGTCGCGCACACACGCGCCGCGGGGCCGCGTGCGGGAGCTGCGCGCCGCGCCGCCCGCCGCGCGCGCGCTGCAGCTGCACGCGCCGCACACCGCCGCCGTGCGCAGACAGGTACAGTCGCGCACACACGCGCCGCGGGGCCGCGTGCGGGAGCTGCGCGCCGCGCCGCCCGCCGCGCGCGCGCTGCAGCTGCACGCGCCGCACACCGCCGCCGTGCGCAGACAGGTACAGTCGCGCACACACGCGCCGCGGGGCCGCGTGCGGGAGCTGCGCGCCGCGCCGCCCGCCGCGCGCGCGCTGCAGCTGCACGCGCCGCACACCGCCGCCGTGCGCAGACAGGTACAGTCGCGCACACACGCGCCGCGGGGCCGCGTGCGGGAGCTGCGCGCCGCGCATTTTTTGATAATGTCACCACTATACCGTTAGAGGTTATATTACCGTCAAGTTTAGGGCTTTAGGCGCGTGTGTTCACTTTACTCCTATGTCAGAGGATCGCAGTTAGGTTAAATTATAGAGTTTATAAGTAGTGCATATTCTGTATGGCGTCACACACATAAATTACAAGTTACATAGACTAGTATATGTCGCGTGAGAGCGCGCGGACGACTGACGTCCCACAATGTCTTCACATATACAGTCAGCGCGTCAGCGCATTCTATACTGTGTCCCCATAAAATCTCCTTAAGTTTGACAACAGATTAGCTATAAAGTATACATGAGTGAGTGTACATTACAATGTCACACGAATGTAGTGTGTGTGATGCTTATTTTTTGTTAATTTTATGTGTTTGTAATGCATTTTATATAAAAATGTTAGCTTCTGCAGTCCTTCACCACGTGAAAGTTTTTCTTAACGTATTAATATATAGATGTTGGTGTGTTACACCAGATCGCGTTGCGAGCGGTGCGCGAGCTGTCGCTGCCGGACTGCTGCGCCGAGCTGCTGCTCAACGACCCCGACCCCAGCGAGGACAGGTAACACGCGCACGCACGCACACACACACACACACACACACACACACACACACACACACACACACACACACACACACACACACACGCACACACATGACTAGATGTATACGTTAGATGTCAGTTGTGGTCAATGTTGTCAGTGTCAGTATGGTGTGTATGCACCCTTACTTCAACATCATATAATTATGATGAGTATGAGTATTATGTGCTCTGAATGTTGTTATACGCAATCAATAATATAAACTGACGGAACTGACATAATTCGTTCCTACCCACACTGCAACAGCACACCAAAACATTTAATGAGAATATGGAATATCAACTCTATTTCTATTATAATACAGTGCAAAATTAAATGTACATAAATTTCGAGATGACGCGATCATATTGTGAATTGGTGTGAATATTACATTTATTTTTGTGAATAGTATAATATATAGTGAATTTACGTGAATGGTACATTAAAATTTGCACTGTATTTTAATAATCATAAAGTTCATATTTCAGCATTCTCAGAAAATCTTCTGATGTGTTCTTCTTACTTTGGTATTTTTAATACTTGTGTATTAAAGTAATATTCCCGTGCAACAGATTATAGAACATGGTTTTGAAAAAAAAGTAAAAAAAATCGTTTTATGAATTTTCTTTACATCGATGTAATGCTTTTTTTACAAATAAATTAGTACGAGTATTTGCTCACGTGTAAGACACAATACCGATGGTTCAAATACAGCCAGAGGGTGCATTTTTTTGAAAATTTAAGAAACCTAGTTTTAAATATAAATTTTTATGTCGTCAAATATCATGAGTGTGGCCATTACTTGTTTAAAATGGTGATGGGTGTGCAGGGAGGGCGAGGGCGAGAGCTCCGAGTGGGAGAGCGCCGACGGGGACCTGCCGCACCGCCCGCCCTCCGCTGACTGCTGCAGGTCAGTGCACTGCACTGATGCACCCGCACAGATACACATCATGGACATTTATTAAATACACAGCGATAAATACACGTTTCTAAATTCTTTTGTTGAGTGTTAAAGTTAAGAAAACGTGAGTGCGTTAGTGTTTATATCCGTAGGTACATATATTCATCCGCAATCGAAGATCGAAGGGCCAATAAGTGATGTCGCTACGTCAAATGTTGGTCCTTCGATTTTCAGTCGAGTACAATTATTGTTATATAGATATTCGGACATAAAAATTCAATTTTAAGGAGATAAAATGTCTCAATATTTGTATGGAAGTGGCATTGAGCTCGAAGGACCAATACATGAAAATTGGTCCTTCGATGGTAACTCCAGTACATTAGTACAACGTTTTGTTGTTGTTGCAGCAGCCGCTCTGGCTCATTGCGCTGTGCGTCTGCCTCCAGCCTGCGACATACACAACGCGCCACTGGTAAGCGAACACACACACACACACATACACACACGTTTATTTTACTGATAATTACATGCGGTGCAAGATAAGCTTCTTAATAATAACAAAGTCATACCTCTGCTGTTTATAAGAAGCGTTTGCTCCTGGTCTTTGTAGAATAGACAGTTTGTCATACAAATTCAAAATAGAATGAGTTTTATTCGTTCCATTTACAGTCACTTTTGACGAGGTCAAAAATGTCACTACCATTGTGACTATTAGGTGTCTAAGTTCTGCAACGGCTCGCCCGGGTATTTGGTGATAGAGTTAATGCTTTTCATTGTCGTGTTCCGGTTTGTAAGGTAAGATAGCTGGTAAACTTATGCACGTTGCATTTCACACGGATTATAACATCGTTGATGTCTTTAGGCGACGGTTATTTTATATATAACATTAAATAGCAAGCAAGCATAAGTCTCCTGAAAGAAAGAGTCCATAGCCTTTAGACACCAAAGATGTTAATGGTCCGTTGCTATCCTGTGGCGAGGTCTAATGCCAAATGCACAAGTAATGTTGTGTTAATATATTATGGTTTAACAGGTGCGAGCTGGGCGAACGGGCGGCCACCACCTGCCGACACGCAGCGCAGGTCAGTGCTTAGCCTTGTGTTTAATTAACAATTAAATAAATACTAATTGTGTTTCATGCTTAGCCACTCAACCGTCCACGGTGATTGTACTCACCAACGAAATTATTGCGTCTCGTGTCCACGGGACTACAGTCACCAAATGACAGCGTTCGGTTTTAACGTATGATGCGCTTATTGCAGTTGTTATTATTACAATAGATGTCACTAGATGGCAGTTTTTTTAAATTATCTAAATTTCAAGGGGTTTTATATCAGTGCAACACCAACAAAATATCTTAAAAAAATATAAAATTGTGACAGGCCGTCATTATTACTTGTGAGTAAACTTTGTGTGTGGAGCTCTGACAAAAATGTGTTAACAGGTTTTATTTATTGTTTCATATGTGCACTGTACATTTAATTAATTGTGAATATATTTTCTTTAGGAATTACTTGTTTTACGACAATTCAAATACTTTTTAATAGAATACTTTCGCTTGAAAAGTTCTACTGTTTACTATGCGGCCATTCGCAATACCAATACCGTCGCTTGATATCTCAGGGCCTCTTAGGGAGTACTTGACTTTGATTATTTTTTGTTGATAGAAAACAAAATATTTATAATAAGATATTGGTGTCGCTTGGAAGGATATATTGTGTACTATATTAATATAAATATTTTTTGACAGGTAACTATAAGTTTGCGTTGTAAAACTCGGTATAAACAAAAAAAATAAGACTTTTTCCATATTTCCAATTTTCGTCTTTTGTTTAAGTCTTTTATGATAATTCATTTAAGCCTTTTATTTTTGATTATTTAAAAGTATACATTCTTTAACCTTTCCGTAAATATTTTTTATTCGAACATAGCTCTTGTAGTTTTTTAGTGATAATGGTTTTTGTTAAGAGAGTCGCGCGGTTGAAAAGGTTAAAATGCGCGGACACGTGACGTGATATTCACGTACGGAGCTTGGACGGTTGAGTGATAAGTGAATTTACTTGACATAATAAAGTTTACCTATCGTGATCATAGATGGCGCTGTTCACTTTTGACTCGCGGTATACATTCTTGTCTCTGTTCTACAGAGCACTAAAGGTCGACGCCCACCGACGTAATGACGACGACACTGCTTGTATCAATTTTTTTATGATCTATATGACCGCCCCGTTGGTCGAGTGGTTAGCGACCCTGACTACGCAATCAATGAGGTTCGGATTCGATTCCCGGCAGGGGCAGGCATTTGTGTGATGAACACAGATGTTTGTATTTCTGGGTTTGGGTGTTTATTAAATATATCAGAGTATATATGTATTTCTATGTGTATCGTTGACTGACACCCATACTACAAGCATATAATTTGCTTGCATTGGGGTCAGATCAATTCGTATAATATGTACAGTGATATTTATTTATTTATTATTATTTATTATACGTTAATATGTGAAACGATAACTTTGCACCGCTTTGCAAGAAGTGCGGACTGGCTAATTGACTGGGGAATGGACTGGCTAGTGAAATTTAAAGTTTATATTGTAAATAAACACAGAAAACTATATATTTTTAAACAATATGCATTAAAAATACATTTAATGGACA
>JAUPFN010000028.1:16201306-16228806 GCA_036924255.1 Apodemia mormo
AAGCGCGCGCTATTTTAATTGTGCTGCAAGCACGCTATTTGAATTGACCAATGAGCGCTCGCAGTGGTTGAGCTGGCCATCAAATTTTTCTAACTTTATCACTTAGATGTCAGATGTTACACATCCCTGGGGGCTTTGAGATACAAAGAGACATTAATAACGGCGCTGCGATAGGAATCGGATGGAACAATATCAATTTAAATGTATGCTTTATTCCAGGATCGAGAGCACAAAGAGCAGCCGTTGGCCGAGTCCGGGTGAGTGTATAATTATTTAAATTCTTCATCGTGATTGATATAATTATTTAAATTCTTCATCGTTGACTTTGAAGTTCCATTATAATTGTTATTTTAATTTAAACACTTGTTCTGTTTCACAATTCGCTATATCCCCTGATATGGCTTTGGGTTAATAGTGACCCGACTAGTTGTCAAATCGACAAACTCACATATGCTTTCTCTGTGTAATACTAGAAGACTCTACATATCTTCCAGTGCGAACGTACATAAAGCATGTGTAAGTTTACAACTTTGTTTCCATACATAAACTACTAGCTGTGCCCGTGACTTCGTCCGCGAGGAAAATTTTCGTAATAAAGTAGCCTAAGGTACTCCTTATTATCTTGGTTTAAAATATAACCAGTCCCGGTGTTTTACCCGCATAGTTCCCGTTCCTGTGGGATTTCCGGGAAAACTATATGTCCTTTCACGGGTCTCAAACTATCTTTGTACCAAATTTCACCCAAATCGGTTCAGTGGCTTAGGTGTGAAAAAGAGACAGTCAGAGTTACTTTCGTTTTTATAATATTAGTATGGATGGATATAATATGTCGCTTAACGTACAAAATTGAAATACGACAATTCGACATTGAATTTTACTAAGTGGTAGAGTTCTGCATTGTCTCGCCCGGGTCTGGTACCACCGCCTTACCTATTCCTGCCGCAATAGCGTCAGTACTTGTCACTGTCGTGTTCCAGTTTGGAGGGTAAGATAGCCCGTAAACTTATGCATGTGGCATTAGACTTGGCCACAAGATAGTAACGCACCATTAACATCTTTAGTGTCTATAGGCGAAAGTGTAACTGTTCTAATGAATTAGGCTTCTGAGTGCTAAGTGTGAGTTTTTCTTTTCGCATTCGATCGTGAGTGGTTTCTCACGTTTACTACTAGATGGCGCTGTACAAATCACATACAAATTCCTAGTAAACTCCAAACGCGCTCACGATCGAATGCAAAAAGAAAAACTCGCACTTAGCACTCAGATAATTTATTTGGGATTCCAATTCATATCATACAAAATTAAAAATAAATTAGTTTTAGTAACCTTGCGAACTATTGTTGCGCATTTACGAGTTTACCGCGCCTTTAACGCTATTTATGGTGCAGACCGCCATTTTGACCTGTCTTCCTCGCCGCTCGAGGGGTTAAATTTGTGATATAGACAAGCCGGCTAAACTTCCGCCGTATCTTCTCAGTGTTTGGCCACATTCCAATCCAGTAGTGAATATAAAAAGTTCCAACTCGTCGAAAGTGCCTGCAAAGATTCATTTAAATAGAATCATTTTTGAGTTTATTATTTAGATAGCCAACCGATTTTACGCTATACTGCAACTATGCTGATATGGTGAAACCGGTTTACTATTTAATTGTTAACAAATATATAGTGTCTCCGTTGTGAAAAAGTACAAGTGTTTTTTTACCAATTATTGTGTTTTTTCCGATTTTTTAATGTTATTATTTGTGTATGAACGTGTTTCCAGACATATTGCTCGAGCTCGCGCCGAGATGACGACGAGATAAGGGTGGCCTTCGACCTGAACAGAGGTGAGTTGATTCATCGTTGCACACAAGTCGCACAACACACAAATCACCATAGCTTTATGGTGGGTGTGTACAAAACGTGGTACTTATCATATTTAAAATTTAAAGTTTATTTACATTCACAAAAGTTCAAAATGTATTACAACAATTCGTGTAATCCCGTGTTGGTCCAGGCTCTTTTGAAGAAAAGACCAACTGCCGTTCTGGCAGGCAGGTCGTAAAAAGCGACCGATTGGCTATAGGTGTAATTTCCATCGTGACTACTAGGTGGTAGAGTTCGGCAACGTCTCTTCGGGGTATTTGGTACCACCGCCTTATCCATTCTTGCCGCAATAGCGTCAATGCTTGTCATTATCGTGTTCTGGGTTGGAGGTAGACTATACACGTGACATTGCCATCCCGCCACACACATAGCATCGCGCCATTAACATCTCTGGTGCTTATACGAGATGGTTTAGCTTTCCATCAGGAAAGCTTGATGGAAAGCTATCTGCTTGTTTGCTATCTTATGATATAAAAAAAGAATGTATGCACATACTGGGTGCATTGTTTATATTTAGACTATGTATTGTAACTTCGAGTTACGATGTAAATAGGATTGTTTGTACATAAAGGCACAACGTTTTTGGGTACCTCAAACATAAAAATCTATAGGATTAAGTCCGACGATCAAGCATGTGATATGGATGGTTACAGAAATGGTCTCAATCGACCAATACATCTACAAGATGCTTTTTATGTTTATGAATATCTCTAATATATATCCACGTATATAAATGAAATTTTCGCAAAACTGTTCCTAGCATTTATCAAACCCAAAATAAAACGTATTTTATTTTTCGTCAATACAGAAACTATTAAAATATCGGAAACTGAAAAGTTAAAACAGTTGGAGTATTTGCGGTCTTTCTTATAACATAATGAGAAGGAAGTGTTGGGAAATATTAATCCCGACAATCTTATAGTATTTTGTAAGTGGACTTGATGAACTTGTTTCTAATGTTCTGACGTTTGCATTAAACCGAGGTAGAAAAAAGTGTAGGTACCTTAATTTAAAGGGACTAAATATGTCCAGTCAAAATAAATTATATTTATGTAAATAAATATAATTTATTTTGACATTGCGCTACAAAATCAGGCCCATGTCTACGAGCAGTTATTGTGTTGGCTATGGGAGACACAATTGTCCCGGTCTCAAAATTTGGTCAGGTTCTAATGGCAAAGGGTTGCCAGTGTATTTGTCCAGTTGTATTGTGTCCATTAGCATGAGGCCCGATATGTGAGTGAGTGTGGTTGTGTGTGTCAGTGGGCGGGGCGGCGACGGCGGGGCCGGTGGGCGGGGCCAGCCCGCGCCGCAGCCCGCGCCCGCTTTACACCTACTGCGCCAGGGACCACAGGTACACACACATACACACCACACATACACACACACAAGTGCGTGTACTACGCATATTCGTCTATTTTCTCGTTTATTCACGATACTGGAATGAATGAAACGTAGATGAACTGCAAGAATAAGTATCCTTTACGGAAAAATATCTTACAATAATTTAAATTACGGCTATTGATATAATCCTTTTAAATACCACATTCTACTTCTTCAACTTAGGCGTGAAAAAGTGGACTTGATTTATCACAGAATGATTAAAATAAATCTAGTTTAGTGTCCCGAGCTTTTATCCTAAATATCCGTAATAAGCTTCGATCAAATATAACAAGATTAAGCGTTGCCTACAAACTCAGTACAAGAAAATGGCTTTAGACTGATATGAACAGAAACACAAAAAATATCGTAACGTCAATAGTATCTTAATAATAATCAACCTTATTTCTGTTTGCTATGGTTTAGTTTCGACTATTGCTCCATTTTACCGCCGAGAGATCGTAAAATTTTATTTGGCCCTTCGAAAATTTAACTTTAATTTCACAGCTTTAACATTTAAAATTGCAAGTCACATGCTACTCATAACGTGACGTGTCAGTATATTGGATTTGATTGCACGAAACGAAGACCACACATTTATGTGTGCTGTTATTTTATTAGTCACTTTTAATGCCGTGACCAGGAATCTGGTTATTTTTGATCGAAGCTTTTTACCTTTAGTCTCCAAAAAATAATAATAATCAAAATACATTTATATATCCAATTGGTAGCAAGTTTAACGTGCCGTTGAATAAATTTGATTTCGAATTATTCCTTACTTTGATTTTGATACAAACTTAGCGACTATAAGAAATCTAATCAGCAGTTCCTTTTTTAAAGCATTTAGTTAATAACTGTTGCCAGCGACCTTGTTTGCGTGATGTTATTTCTTTTGCTTATTTGGGTAAAAAGTAGCTTATGGTTGTCAAGAACCATAAGGCGCATCGGTTGGATGGGTTCAAAGTCTATAACGGACATAGGTACAAATAATTTTTTGTATTTAATACATGGTGCTCCTTGATACAAAAGTCGAAATACTCAAACCGAATTATTACACGAACAATTAATAAAACATTAAATAAAATGAAAAAAAAACAAAATGTTTACATTAGAATTAGTTGTATCAATGACGTAAAATTATTTTCACCCTACGCGTCAATGAACCGGACCGATCGCCTCCACCCGGTATATATTATTAATCATGTGATAACATTTCCAATCACACTCATAGGCATAAAGGATTGTCAGAATGATTCCACTGAACCACCAAAACTGTAAGAATTTTGATGATTCAAGCGAAGAATAATTGAAATAGACACCACACAAACAAAATTTAACACACTTTTGGAGTGTAATATAACATATTTCATACACTATTATAATCGATGCTACCGTTGATTCCTAATAAACTAACTTCGACTTTTGTTCCAAGTAAGACGCCCGGTATAAATAGATTATAGAGTAAGAACTTTTTGTCATTATTAATAGGAAACTATTTCCAACCTTGTGTTTCTATCTTAAGTTTTAATTGTATATTTCTCGTGCTGATGTTCCTCTTAAATATTAAATAAATATATATTTCTAAGTATCCATTATTGAATTTAATATTACATTTTTGCACCGTTTTGTTGTTGAATATTTCAGTACAGTACATTAATATACAGTAACTTGTAACAGCCATTCTTGAAAATAAATATTGTTTTATTGTTTGTGATTAATTATGCTTGTTTTATCTTCCAGTAGAGGCCACAGCCCGAACTATGCGTGAGACTTAGCCATATGTAAGTATACATTTTTGCATTATCCATAAAACATAATGTTGTCCAAAAATATATATTTATACATAAAACTTGAAGGAATTCGAAGCGGTACTTATCTTTATATATTTGACTTAATGTAGTCCGAGGCACACATATTTTTATGCATATAACTTGATGTAGTCTGAAGGGGTAAATATATTTATGCATTTTGATGTAGTCCGAAAAGGACATATCTTTATGCATATATCTTGATGTAGTCCGAAACAGTACATATCTTTATGCATATAAATCGATGTAATCCGAAGGGCTACATATATTTATGCACATAATTTGAAGTAGACCGAAGAGGTACATATATGTATGCACATAATTTGATGTAGTCCGAAGGGGTACATATATTTATGCACATAATTTGATGTAGTCCGAAGGAGTACATATCTTTATGCATATAACATGATGTAGTCCGAAGGGGTACATATATTTATGCACGTAACTTGATGTAGTCCGAAGGGGCACATATATTTATATACATAACTTGATTTTGTACGAAGGGGTAGATATGTTGTACACATGACTTGATGTAGCCCGAAGGGGTATATATCTTATTAAAAACACGAGAGTTCTTGTTGCTATACGATAATACTAAATGAAAAGTACAGTGAAGGAATAGTAGAAAGTATTAGGACGTGCCTGATTTGCAAATACATCACCCCTAGTCCCGGTCGCTTTCTAATATATAACCGCACTTCACGAATATATAAGTATAACTAACGTACTACAGTAAAAGAGAGGGTTGAATACTTCTTTCTGTTTGGCTCCCATCCTCCAAAAGTGATAAAGGAAGATGGTCCCGTCATTAAATAAATGTTGTTTACTCCAGTGTTTTCAAAAGTGTGGATCGCGACCTCCTAAGGGGTCGTGAACGGTCGTTTAGCACAAAATACACTGCTAATACAAAAGTTAAAAAGATTTGATATTTGTAATACATTTTTTTTTTAGTAAAAAAGTATCTTCTATATATATATATATATATATATATATATATATATATATATATATATATATATATATATATATATATATATATATATATATATATATATATATATATATATATATATATATATATATATATATATATATATATATATAAATCAATTGCTGTTTGTTAGTCTCGTTAAAACTCGAGAACATCTTAACCGATTTGGCTAATTTTGATTTTGAATTAATTGTTGAAGTCCAGAGGAGGTTTAACGTTTGCCGGGTCAGCTAGTATCAATCTAGATCTGTTATTAATTTTTTTATTATATTTTTAATTTGAATGGTTTTCTGAAGTTATTGCTGTGATAATTACTAGTAGTATATTACAGATTGTTTAATAACGCACACATGTATATGCATACTTAACGTAAATTAAGGCATCTAAATATAATTGTGATTTTTTTTGTTTATTTTTGTAATACATGTTAGGCGGTGGTAGGGGTCTAATGTTTTTACATGTTACGGGGGTCCCGCTATGATAGATTGAAAAACACTGGTTTTCTCAATGCGTTTTTATTAGTGACAGTCCGCACAACTTTAGTTGTATTTTTATTTCCAGGTATGTCAACATTGATTTGATTGGCTTCAAAGAACTTTAAACGTATATTGGGAAGCAAGTTTCGTCACAAATGTATCGTGTGGGAGACAGTTATCACGACAAAGTGCCTGTATTTCAGTCTGGCCATTTTACACTTGTTTTCATTTTAATTCACATTGTCATTTGTTACTTTACGAGCGATGTCGATTTAGATGAATGTTATTTTAAATTCCAATTTTTCACTCACTATATGAACTACTATAGCACGATCACTTGTAATTTTGTAAAGGAGTAAAAATTTCGCCAAATGTCTTGCGTTTGGCTGAAGTGCGAATGAATTCCTTTACGCATTTCTTATGATTAATTAGGGATCCTTAACCGTGGGAGATTTAGGCCCTTTTGAAAATTTAAAACTACAAGAGTTCCGTAGTATATTATTAATCAATAAATTATATTATTATAACTGTTTAAAATGAAAATAATTTATAACAAATCTTAAGTTCATCATTGTTGACGTGGGAACATTTTTCCTGCAATCTAAGGGAGTGATTTTGTGAAATGCAAAGGAAGTGTGTTATAGGAAGCCGAGGAATCGCGCGCTATTTTATTTGACCAATGACCGCGTGCTATTTGAATTATTCAATGAGCGCGCGCTATTTGAATTGGCCAATGAGCGCGTGCTATTTGAATTAACCAATGAGCGCGCGCTATTTGAATTGACCAATGAGCGCTTTCGGCAGCCATTAGATTGTATCTACTTAATAATCATTTAGATGTCAGATGTCACTAGTTTTTTTATTGTTAAGTTTACAATTTTTGGTAATTTGGGGGTCCTTTATTAAATCGGGGCACCTGCTACGTGCCCTATGCACCCAAATGTAAAGATGAGCCGGTGTATTGTGTCAGACTCAGGAATATGGTCACTTCGCCGTTGACATGTAAAATATTATCCAGTGAATGTAGATCAATGTTCTGGGTGTTGGGAAAAGTGAGTCCATCAATACGGGAATTCAAAATGGCCGTCGACGCTTTCAAAGTTATATGATTGTAATTTGTATATTTTTGTATAATTATTCAATAAAACGGCCATGGATACTAGAGTATCAAAAAATAATGTCTTACATAAGTGGATAATAGAGCATCTAAAACACTGATACTACAATTTGCAAAAACGCCATCTAGCGATTTATAGAAGAATCTTTTGTAATAATTTGATAAAGAGAAGCGAATTGATCTGTTGTACCCACAGAACAAATATCAAGTAGAAAGCCCATAGCCGGAGCTCACGTAGGAAAACCGCCGTAACACGTTTGCACACTAACGTGGTGTTGTCGTATTTTTAACACATTGCAACAATGCAAGTGATTCGTCATTCTAACTTACCACCCTGAACTTACTAATTTCAACCTTATTCCAATGTGATAAGACTGGAACTCTTATTATCCTGGCTGAGTAGCGCCACGGCATGTACACTGCAACTTTGAGAAATGTGTAAATAGTTTAAATAAAAATGGACCTTATCATAATGAATCAAAGTTGACTTCCAATAAATCTTCTTTCTCTTTATGCTAATATTGTGTTATTTTCAAACTTTTCAAAATAAAATAAAGTATGGTACGATATGCATATTTGAATATATTTTTGACACGGCTATCGCTTTTGCACTCCAAATTTGCGCAATACGCCATGTTTGTTTTTATTTATTGAACAAAAACGTAGATGTGACGGAGCACGACTGAAGTCTTAGACGGGACGTCAACTTATGAGTATGCGGAGCTCCGCTTACTTGTACTGCGATGCCCCGCCTACTTGCTACTTCTACTTGATGTCTTTACTCTTTGCCACTGTTTTCGGATGCATAAGATAAATATACACTGTTTATTAGACTAGAATATAACAGATTTTTTGTTTAATAAAACATCTACAATCATTCGTTATTCTATTAGCAGTTTCATGGGTGATCTTGTCGGTACCATCATGACCACTAAGCGTTTAAGATCCCTTCTCTTTCAGATACGACGCCTTCTCTATCGGTTCGGCTCAGCCGTATACAGCCACACACAGGCATACATACATTGACAGATTAATATAGTATCTAGTACGATATCGGCGTTATAGCTCTTCAAGATATCAGCTTTAGTCATTTCTACAAAAAAGACAATAGTCGAAAGAGCATCGCATCAAAAGAAGACCCAGTAATATGAAGCGCCATATAGTGTATTCTATCTCTTTCTCTCATAGGATAAAGCCTATAGATAAATGCATTCTCTTTTTCGTTTCAAAGAACTTCAATTACCAGCGATTCTAGAGATTTCCTTCAATAAGGGAATAAATTCAATATAAGCATGGATGACACTAATCGCGAACGGCCATATTTAATCTCCGTATTCAATGGCTCGGGTATGTCCGGCGTGTCTGGTAAAATACTGTACGTACTGAACTGTATACACTCGATTGTGATACTGTGCTTACTGAATATGTCGAAAAATAGGTACATAAATTCCGACCTAATTATCCAAGAAATATGTTTCGGAACGGACACCTGGACATAGATATAGAAGATTTGCTGAACACGTGACTATAATCGTTAGTACACGACTATTCCTCGCGTGGTGACCATACTTTTTGAATATTACTACACTAATTTCGTTGAGGTTTTTCATGTAGTTAAGCAATATTCTCTCTTTGTTTCTATTGGTTATATTATGATCATTAACTGTCGCGTCCTTCAATATGTACGTATTTTCCCAGTCACTCTAAATAACAGAAGACGGCCTTTTAATTTGTGTTAATTGTTCATACGCGAGATATATTTTAAATGAAATAATTTTATTTGTATAATGAATTTATTTTATAATTGTTATTTTATTGAGTAGATTTATTTCGACATGTATATATTAGTTATTGTAAATTACTTTAGAAATACTCATTTATTAAATATATTACAGGTGCAACTGTTTAAGTCTGTTTATGTCCAATAAGCTTCAGGAGATTGAGTTAGATCAGGGTTTCCCAAACTTTTCACAGCGGCGTCCTTGAAAAATTGGCGTTTTACGCGACAAGTTATGAAAAAGTCACAAAATGACGTTTATAATTAATTTTTATTTATACACAAAAAAAGTTTCAGTGGTAAAGTTAACGCCTAAGAGCCTTCTATGTCTATTTTTTAGTTCTTTACAAAAACAAAATAACATTAAACATGAAGAGTTATTTCTTTCACTTTGTTGGCTGAACGCTTCAAAAAACAAAACAAAAGAATGAAAATGAAGAGTTTAATTATTCTACTTTATTAGCCAACAAGTGTTCAGCCGAACACTTAATGCTGTAGTGCTCATGACACGGCGTTCATTAAAATCTGATATTCAAAATTCAAACAGCTTGTCTTAGTTGCATTAGAGCTTAAAGCTGAATTGGGATAATTCTATTAATAGTGATACTTTGATTTTTCTTGACACAGACACATTATGTGAACCACACACACCATGTCTCTTGGGATATTGCTGTGATGCTCTATAGGGCGTCGCGATGCACAGTTTGGGAAGCCCTGACTTAAATCTCATAACACTGTTACTGTCTTTCGATTTTGACTTTGAATTACTTTTATAATTTAATGTCAAAACTGTAAATTACTCTAAGTGCGCTGTATAAAAAGCAATGAAGTTGTATATTTTGTTAAATTCGGACTTGACTATTATCCTAACGACCTATAGGCTTCTCTCTCATTACCTTCACTTATTACATTATCCTTCACTCTTGTCTTAGAAAACGACATTAAATTGTCACACGGAATAAAAATTGCAAGTGGAAATGCGTCGTATTCAAATTTGTATAGGACCTGAAGTCGCCATTTTTTAAAATTCGAAAGCCTGACTATTTTATGTCGGATTTTTTTTTATAAAAATTTGATGTTATCTTCTTTAATAGCCAAATATTTCAGAACAGGGCTAGTTGATTAAATTATAGATTATATAGTTATTATAATTTACGTTCTAATGAATATTGGCCAAATATCTATTTATTTTTGTTAAATAACTTATATTTATAATAACAAATTCGCGTTTTAAAATTGAAATTAAAATTTACCGCGAAAACACTCTGACTGTCATGGCATCCTGATAACATCACGTGGTAATATCTACATTACATACTCTGTGGTTTCTATGAAAATGATAATATTAAGAGGACCTTAATATAATATATATCCTAAAGTAAAATATAAATACTTATATTTTATAACAAATATTGTAGTTTTTTGTTATATGCATATAATAACTAATAATTAGAAATTACAATTCGTCCTCAGTGGACACAAGTCTATTGCTTCGTACGTTTTGCAAGCGTTGTGTAAAACGCATCACATTAACAAAAACAAAGCCGGACACATATATTTGGCTGTTAAGATCCAAGAAAGTCAGACCGGCTAAAGTCAGACAGATATTGATTCAACCCTGATTAGAACCGCTAAACAAAACAGATATAATTATAGTTATACAGTGTGTAAAGAAAACCCTGTCGGATATTTAAAGGTGTTAATTGGTACCGTAATACGGTTACATATGTGTAATTAGTTTTCCCAATGAGAAAAATAATCTTAAATAATATTTTCATACATTGAGTATGACAACACCAACAAATAAGTAAATTCTATTATCCAAGAAGGCCGCGCAAGTCGGATGCTACCGAAGGACACGCGGCGCGTGTGAGGCGCATTTAAAGTTACTTTGTAAAAGCCGAAGAACAAATAGCGCGCCTTCGCGTGGTGTTTGTGCGTTTGTGTCATATTGGTCCAATATTCACAGAATCATATATTTTAATATTGTAAAAATTGATATATTTTATATTATGATTACTATTCCTATCAAATTCAAAATGTATTACGGCTGAGGTAATAACACGAGCGACGACACGAACAGTAAAAAGCCGCACTTCCATTTGCAATTGTGTTCTGTGAAATTAACACATATTGTAATAATATAACAATCCAATAAACAAAGACTATATTTGTAAATTTGTGAGATGTGTTTCTTTAACCCGGCGAGCACGAGGCAGGGCATACGCTGCTACAATTGAAGACTTGTGAATATTTCTAAATATCATTAAGTTCAACCGATAATTTAAAATGGGAATAATAGCTGTGAGTTAAATTTCGGGTATGCTACACCCGCCAAAATTCTTGATGTAACTATTTTCACCTCATGTTCGCCGAGTTAACGCATATATCTCGTTCTCTTTCTCTCATCTTCTTTTTGCTTCTTTGATGTGTCTATATTTATGGTATTATCACAAAAATAAGTTACATCAATCGCGATAATATTTAAATCAATTGCAACGCAATACGCTACTGGATTACAAAACCACTTGGGAACTTAAAGCCACTAATTAGTTTTGTAATCCAGTAAAAAATCATATCATATAAGATGCAATTTTTTGACGTGGTAACGTGTTATAAGTCTATGAACACCGGCTGCACGCACGAGAAAACATGACTCATTGCTACGTTCCGCCTGAGCCGAGCGTGCAAGCGAAAGAGTAGAACAAGCGGCAGAGCGACACGATCTTGTTTTCTTTTCTTTCCGTAAACCAACATTACAGACATTTTTGTTCTTTTTAAAATATATCAGAATGAGTTAAGTTTTTCGGGATATTAATAATTATTAAATAAATCTATCATATATTTTTGTTCAAAAAAAAGCTTTTACAATATTTCAATAGTCCTTGTAGTTCGTGAGATGAATACAAAAACTGATCACACCCTTATTTTCAAAATGGCGACTGAAATATGCAACCCTCTACCCCAAAAACTCCCAATTTAACCTGACAGTAATGTGTTTTATTTAAAAAAAAGCTTGCATGCTATATGAAATGCGCAATTAGCTGTTTTTTAATCCCAATTGATTGTACCATTTTGCTTTAAAAGCGATTTTTTACTTTAATGAGTTAAAGAAAAAAGCTTGCATGCTATATGAAATGCGCATTTGCCCGTTTTTTGTTTCCAATTGACTGTATTATTGTGCGTTTATACGCGTGTTCGTTTCGACCAGTTTTTCCTTACAACCATATGTCGTAAATGTTGACGAAACTCATTTTTGTGGTCAACTGTACCAGTTCGGGAACCACGCCTTACAGAAGAATCGATATATTTATAAGAAACCTCGGTGTTGTCGTTCAATAATGTGGATGGTTTGCGCGGACACTTCATAGAGATAGAATATTGAGGCAGAGTAGACAAGCCGTAAGCGCATTTGTAAATGAAAATGTCCCGTTGATAGAAAGTGAAAGAACATAATGTGGTATGTTAACACATAGATTAGATAGAGAAACAATTACCAAATTATATTTCCTTTCTATCGACGCGACGACTTTTCGCTTGGTTCGCCAACTCTATGTATATTTTCTCTATGGTATACATCCGCGGAATATAGTGAGAAAATATTTAATTGTACGAACATGAGGGATCACTTTGTAATTTATAGGACGCTCGGTATTTACTGTTAATAAGCAATAAAATCGCCACACGCAGTAACAATGTGATCGTTTTATAATTTGTAGGGAAACTAGATGTTTACACTGTTAAAATGGTCTTTTAGACAACAGTAAATTCACTTTACACTGTCTAATGCATTTAAGTGATTAACTTTCAATTAATTGAGACGCTTTATTACTGTTAAAATGGCGGGCTTTTAAACAAACAGTCACCTCACTGCACAACATAAATGAACAGTCTTAAGACTTGTCATTATTTTTTTGGGAAACTCGATATTTACACTGTTTAATGATCTGGACAAACAATAAAATAACTGTATAATATTTAATACGATTTATATTTAATTAGGACGTTTGATATTATGACTAAAAATAGGAGTAAACTGGTTTCTCACGTTTACCACTAGGTGGCGCTGTACAAATCACATACAAATTCCTAGTAAACTCCAAACGCGCTCACGATCGAATGCGAAAAGAAAAACTCACACTTAGCACTCTGATCGGCGTTTGTTTATTCTCGTCTGTGTCGACAATGTGACCATGTAACTAGTATTTGCAATGACCGCGTACTGAAATGATACCGGCTAATCAATTGTTTGGGCATTACCAGTGCAAATGTTGCGTTAACATATAACAGTGTAGATATTTGTGTTTCTGCGATCTTACAACAAGCGTACTTACAACTTAAGGAGACCATAGGGCATTGTTTAAAATGTTGTCAAATTCTATGAAGCATTATTTTTTGAGCCTGTTATTTTAGGGTGCCATTTTGAAAAAAAGCAAGCAAATTGCGTGATCACTTCTAACACTTACGTCAAATGTTGATGATCAAATAAGTACATGTTCGTTGACAAAAATCCAAAACATTGTACAATTTTAGGAAAGGGAAAAAAGGTACAAGTACCTCTTTTATTAAGCAGAGAAGCCACAAATACCTCTTTTAATAATTGATTCAGAGTTGGAACAAATACCTTCTTTATTAATCAGAGAAGGCACAAATACCTCTTTTAATAATTGATTCAGAGTTGGAACAAATACCTTCTTTATTAATCAAAGAAGGCACAAATACCTCTTTTATTAGTCAAAGTAGGTACAAGTATCTCTTTTATTTATGAAAAGGCGCAGATACCTCTTTTGTTAATCAAAGAAGGTGCAAGTACCTCTTGTTAGAGATGGCACAAGTACCTCCTTTTAAAGCTAAGACGGTACAAGCACCTTTGTAAAGCAAAGAACGCACTCTTGCCTTAACAATTAAGCGTCGGGTCTGTTTCCCCGAAAAGCAATGTACTGTTAATTAAATTTTTTAACAGTAAAAGCGTTGATGTACGTTTGTTATAAGATTAGCCGTAATTTAAGCTGGGAAGAAAGAATTCGGTTACTTGAAAACCGATTCATTTAATGTATGGAGGGCAGAGGCGAGGAGAACATTCTCATAAAATACTATTTATTTTATAATTATTGTTTTAAATTTTACACTTGTACTGTTTCACAATTCACTAATTATATATAATATATACTTTTTTATTTAAATAGTCAACCGGTTTCGCATTTTACTGCATCATCAGGAAAATGCGAAACCGGTTGACTATTTAAATAAAAAAACATATATTATATATAGTTAGTGAATTGTGAAACAGTACAAGTGTAAAATTTAAAACAATAATTATGACGGAGTTTCACCAAGTGCCGACGATGGAAAGTATAAATTATATTTTATAATTGAACAAACTGTTAAAAGTGTTGGCCCATAATACCAAAAATGGTCTCATTAGCGCTAGTGTGTGATGAGTGATTGAGTTAAATATAGCAGTTGTGGACGCGGCGGAGTTGGCTGAGTGAAATATTTTATAGCGCTTTTAAGACCTTTTTTTAAAAACTCCGTTTGTTATTTTTTTGGTACCACTTTTATCAAATCAACATACTTTAAACAATCTATTTGAAAAGTTCTACTAAAATGTTAAATATGCCGCAGTTTTTTAGTAACGTAAAAATATAAAAACGTGTACAAAAGTACTTTTCGTATGTTATAGTCCCCTGGGCTACAGTGGCGCCACCCAAAGACGGATCCAGTCTTTGGGTTGGCCCCCCAACACACATTTGAAGGGGTCACATTTGAGGATCAGTAAATATAGGCTCTAATGTGGTTTAAGATATTTATTGTTTCATAAAGAATATACAATATTCACTTTTATGAAAATGCTAATAAAATATAAAATTACTTGTGTAATTTTAAAAAACACACACCTAGACCTCTTCCTAGGGTGGGGGGTTCAAGACCCCCTTGACCCCGCCCCCCCCACCCCGCGGATTCGCTTTTGGCGCCACCGTAATGTTTTCTGACGCGCCCCCGTACGCGTCATGGTTCTTCTTACCTCTACCTCCATATTTTAGTGTTTGCACTGTTTCACTGTTAACAGTGTGGTCATATAAATAATTCTTTTGTATTACATGTATATACGGAACGTCTCACAAACAACGTACGCTGCCGAAATTAAAAATTATTTTCTCAATAACTACTGTTTATCGTAATCCAAGTAATAATTGTAATATGTATAATGTGTAAATATAATTTTTACTACGCTGGGGAGGTGATGTGGGAAATACTCGATTTTCGCAATGGATGCACGGACTTGAGTAGATTCAGCAATTTGACACAATAATGTTGTAAAATCTAGGTAACAAAATAAGCCAATTAAGAGTTTCCATAATTAGACAACAGTATACTTAAACAGACACTGTACAATAAGCCCCGTTTTCACTTTAATTAGTGCGAATGTGAGTGTTTAATGCAGGTGCTTAGTATTAAGCCAAAAATACGTGAAGATAGCCATGGAACAGTGCGAGTGATTCGTAATCAGTGTAGTAAAAGTGAATAGATGCTGATTACTTATCACTCGCACTGATCAACGGCTGTCTTCACGTATTTTTATCTTAATACTAAGCACCTGCATTAAACACACACTCGTACTAATCAAAGTGAAAACGGGGCTATATACAAATTTGACTTGCAAGTTTTCAAAAAATAAGTTCGAAAGAATACGCCTTATTTGAGTTTGTGTCATGTGGAGGGGGTCGATGTCACTATTAACTTTATTAAGACTATCAGTAGCTCTTATTATGAAAGTGTTTTTTCGATAATTTGTAGAAGTAAAAGGTAATAAGGCAAAGTTGGGTTACGGACAGATCTATTGGGAACATTAAAGAATATTCTGCTCAGTAACTCTGGACATTAAGAAGTCATAATAATGGGTGCGTGAAAAAATATTGGTTTAATTGTTATACAAAGTGACAGAACCAGTTTAAATTGCACAATATATAGGGACCTCTTTTGTTTAAGGTACAAGTACCTCTTGTTAGTCGGAGATGGCACAAGTACCTCCTTTTTAAAGCTAAGAAGGTACAAGCACCTTTGTAAAGTAAAGAACGCACGTTTACTATAAAAATTTTCACATTTTTTTACTAATCATCGCTTTTTTGTTCACTAATTTATCGCTGTTTTTTTGTAATTCATTCGCCAATAATGTAGTAATACGCCGACTCAGACAATGGCATCATAAATGATAATTTTTGTATGATATAAAAACGATTTTTTTTTATTTGAAGTAAAACCGATTACTTCGTTATTACAAAGTATATGGATAGTTCCAATTAACTTTGAATAAAGATTAGTACCCGGGCGACCGAGCTGTGCTTGGTATTTTTTTTTTGTAAAGTCGTGGTTTTTTGAAATATACTGTGATAATACAAGGCGTTAGGAAAATTTTTGAGCATCTACAAGTGAAATCCTTTAGCCTGGATCTGGTACCACCGCCTGGCATATTTCTACCCCAATGGCGTCAGTGCTTTTCACTGTCGTTCCGGTTTTAAAGATAAAGGTTGTAAATTTGACAACCGGTGCATATATCATTTTGTCACCGATACTCGGATAGCAAGGCATGATTTTGAAATCTTTGTGCCTATCGGCGATGATAATCAAGAGTGCCATGTGCTTGTTTGCTAACTCATGATATTTGACAAAATAGTCTCTAGAATGTTTAAAAAAGGAAGTCTGCTGTATGAGTATACATAAAAACAACAGTCTATAGTTACTGTTACTGTCGTAGTCTGCCAAGTCTGTACATCCACATTGAATAAATCTCATAAAAGACTGTCGCATAGTTGACGATGAGAATCGCGTATTTTTGTTGTGAAAACGAACAAAATGTAGAAAGGAATTATTATATATTGACAAATGTCGCTGCCCTAGTGTAATAGTAAGACATATTGGAAATTCAGAAAATGAGTTAAGTATTGATTTGTGTGAAAAATTTCCAGTTTTATCTGGTTAATTAGATGTCTTAAAAACGAAGTACCTAATTTAAATGACTCATCAGAACATTTTTATGTATTTTTTACCCAGCAATGGTCAACATTCAGCACTGAACTGAGAATAACTCAAAACATACTTCACTCAAAATGTCTTACTATTGAACAAGGGCAGCGATGTGTTCTCTTAATTAAATGTAGCCCCCAAAAACAACCCCCTTCCACTACAAAGTCAGGCTCACGCTTTATCATGAAGGGCTTGAGATAGCAATGAGACAAGGCGTCCCTACAACAATATTGTCGACAATGTCTTAGTCGCCTGACACGGTAGCTGGTAAATCGCACGTCGATATTCTAACCAATCTATTCTAAAATACAATAAAGACAGCAGTCAGATTTTTTTAAAAGAAAAAAAAACAACCGTCTATTTAATGATGGACATCAAATATACAGTTTTTTTATTTTTAATGATTTATAATGTCACGAACACAACTAAAATATTACACCATAAGGCAGTTTGTTTGTATGGGTACGATCTGTATCGTCCATTGGGAGAACGTGCGCATGCATTTGAGGTGTCTGCCATTTTCATTGATTGAATCTATTTATTGGCATCCGTCTGACCGAAGACATTTTTTTGTTATGAAATTTTTGTATACTTGCGATCAAAAATTTCTTTCTATATTTTGTTCGCGGATGTTAAATGTAGGTTTCATACTGGTTTTGTCGTGTTATTCGTAAATATGGCGCAACATTAACATATTCCTGCCGCATAACGTCAGTGCTCGGTACTGTCGTGTGAGGGTTTGACGGATAAGGTAGACGCAAATATTAATGCACCATTAATATTTTTGTTCTCTATGGTTGATGGTTACCGCTTTCCATCAGAATAGCTATTGTTTGCACATTATTATATATTTTTTATAAATTTTAAACTTAAATGATGAGGTTACAATGCAGAATATGGTTTTATCGCGAAGCACTGACAAAATGCGGCAATTCTATGATCGATGAGATATTTGGACACTAGCTGGACGACCGAGCTACGCTTGGGTGATATTTTTTATGTGAACATGGATTATTACAACGAAAACACTTACCTAAATCAATATTAATAATAAAAAGGCTATATAAATACAAAATTACGTAAAAATCGTTTAGAGCCGTTTCGAAGAAACCAATTACACACAAATATACAAGAATTGCTTGTTTAAAGTATAGTATATAAAATATTGGCTGTAGCAATATATAAATAAGAAAGGAAATTGATGAGATCGGCCCTTAAATTGCTACGAAAATATAGTCTGCCGAAAATGTTCAGCGTTCATAATATATTTAATAAAAATAATACTAAAACACACACGCTACTTGCCAAATTGCGTCGTATTTAGTTGAGAGTATTTCCTATTGGATATAACACGACAAAAGTCGGTAGGCAGGCGCCGCCGCATGTGACTGTAACATAACTTGTTTATATCTAGTAGTCGACTTATCGGCCGACCAAGTTAGCGCACCACTGTACATACGTGTATTTATTAAATTAAATATATTGAATAACTGGTTTGTGACGAGTTTTATTTGGTTTTCCCAACTGTTTCGAATTCCTCGTGTTGGTCTAGGCTCCTTTGAAGAATCGACGCCTGCCGTTCTGCCAGGCAGGTCGTAAATGGCGACCGATTGGCAATACGTGTCACTATCATGGTAGCTACCAGGTGTGAAGATTGTTTTTTTCTGTGACCTATGACGAACACGCCTCTCGATTGGTGACGAAAAAAACATTAATAGGTATTGATACAGTCGATAGTTTCAACTATAAAATTAAAAGGTTATTTATAGTAGGAGATTTGACTAAAGACGATCATTAAATACAAGGCATGAACTCACCATCGTTCTTTATTTTAATACTACGCCGCTTAACCGATACTACTGCACTATCGATAGTCGTTTGTGCAATATTGACTAGTAATACTATCGTAGTATCGATATTTTTGGAGTTTACTCCTTAACAATCGGTTTTTTTTATATAAGGCGCCCGGTATGAGAAAAATGTGAGGAGTAAAATCTACTGAACGAATGACCTCGTTACGTTTTTGGTGCGCAACTTTCTAATTTGGTGTGAGCAGTGCAGCTAGATCGTGCGTTTTTTTTGCGTCAGTTTTGTCAATCGTACACAAGGAACTTATATACGATAACTGGAATTACTACGAAGCAATATTTGAAAAATAAAAATGTACTTTATTCTGTAACAAATAAAGTTGACATTTGTTTCTTACTTAACAGAGGGGAAAAACGTTCTGAGCAAGACAACGACAAGAGTGGATGTTGTCCCTTTCTTGCAATTGCCAGTGTAAATAAAACTATCTAAATGGTAGATTTTTATATATTCGGAAATCGTTAAATCCTTTTAGATAAATAAATTAGCAATAAATGTATTGTAATTAACATAGTGAGTTCTAAAATGTGCTTATTTTAATTATTACGTAATTACTTATGCAATTTAAAAACTGTTTCTCAAATTAGTAGAATTACTTAGTAGTAATATGAAGACTACGCATGGCCACACTTATATACGGCGATTGGCGCTTTATTTGGTAGAAAGGGACACACTCCACTCATGTCGTGGTACTCTTCGGAACGATTTTGAAGCGCGTGTAAGCATTCCGGGTAGAATGTAACTTCCTTGATCGTACAAAGGAAGTAAACTCCAGTCGTACGTCGGAGCTGACACACACAATTTTTTTTTCTTCATCGATTGATACTATCGACTCAATCGTTCATTTTCAACGACCATTCGATAGTAATGGATTACATCAATACATTTGTCATAATTTAATAATCTGCAATCGATATTATTATGTTTTAATTAAAACAATCTATTTTTCGTAACACTAACTAGCATCCGTGTGAGGGATGTATCAGAACATTAACGTTCCAGGCAGGAATTTAAATATCGGTATTGTGTGGTAACGTTATTACTCCCGGCATGACAACGTTATTTTCAAGCATAGCGTTATCCAATAATGATACAGAATTTGTAACTGTTTAATGACGTTATTCATTACGTTCTGTTATACACTTCGAATTAACGTTATGGTATTATAATGTTGTCTTCTAGCGCTAGCTGGCGAACCAATCACTAAACAACATGAAACGCACATATATATCGATAGTATGACGTTATTTAGCGTTAACAATTTCGTTCTGCTATTTGAGTAGCGATACATATAGTGTTTGAATATATTTTTGTTACTAAGGTATCAGAAATCAGAAGTACTTTATTCAATAATACTGTTTACAAGTTATTTTGGCACGTCACCATATTTTTTAAAACTACTACCGGATCGGTAACGCGGCCACTACACTACGTTACTATCGCTACAGTAATAACGTAAAATATCGTAAAATAAGTTCTGTTATCTGAGTGCTAGTGAGTTTTTCTTTTCGCAATCGATCGTGAGCGCGTTTGGAGTTTACTAGGAATTTATATGTGCGCCACCTAGTGGTAAACTGGTTTCTCACGTTTACCACTAGGTGGCGCTGTACAAATCACGTACAAATTCCTAGTAAACTCCAAACGCGCTCACGATCGATTGCGAAAAGAAAAACTCACACTTAGCACTCTGATAATATTTTAAATCCTTGGGTTCCAGGTCACCAGTTCGTCAGTTGGCAAGATGGTAAATGTCAGAAATTTCTTGTCAATACATTTTACGGACCAGATAACGGTTATCGCCTGTTTCTCGCAATAACCGAGACTGATAATTTTACGTGCTTATCCGAAGTCAGACTCCGAGCTGCTAAAAGATTTTGGATTTTCGAGAAATACGAGCTGTGTATCAATATCGGACTCCAAGAACTGAGACCACATAGGCTTAACGCTAGATCCCAGGATAATCAAAAGCCAGTCCCTTTATATTTCGCCACCAAACTTCGTGTAAATATGATAGTCTTAAAAAAACTTCAATTTCAGTGTTTTGTCCGATCTGGGAACTGAAATCGAGTCCTCATTATCTAAATAGATTGGCTAGTCACAGACCAGGAGGCATTTAGAAGGGAATGTAAAAGATGATGGCGTATAATAAAAAAAACATTTAAAAACAAATATTTATTAGGCAAAAAATGTAATATCGCACCAATTAGTTAAAATAATATGCACCGAAACAGCAAACAGGTCTAGATATCTTATATACACTCTATATACAACTAACTTACGCTACGAACACACCGGCCGAGAAACCGCGAACGCGCGCGCGCCGCAAACTAATCTATACAAGCCCAATTTGTTACATTTATGTATTTAATTTTAAATAAATACAGACACGGTTGTAATCCCGAATTAGTAGACAAAAACAACTTATGCACTATAAGTCAAAATATCGATTACATAAAAATCGATGTTTTTTATGTGTACATCACTGACCCAGGACCACATAATCTAACCAAACACGCTAAAAGTTAGTCCAAACGAATTATCAAACAAAATCTTTAAATCAAGAAACATGCGAATTTTTGTTAACAAATAGGTAACGGTAATAGTAAAAAGTTATAATAGTCAAAATTATTCCGATTACATTGAACTCCTGTTTTACATCGGATAACTGTCACTGCACATACGGAGAGGTTAATACCACCCCGTTGGTCGAGTGGTTAGCGACCCTGACTACGCTATCGACGGGGCTCGGGTTCGATCCCGACGGGGACAAGCATTTGTGTAATGAGCATAAATATTTGTATTTCCGGGTTTGGGTTTTTTAAATAAATTCTAGTATTTATATATGTATTTCTATGTATTATATCGTTGACTAACACCCATAACACAAGCAAATAATTTGCTTACTTTGGGGTTAGACCAGTAAGTGTATATTGTCCCGTGAATATTTATTTATTTATTTAATATAATCGTACTAGAGAAGTTATTCTAAGTAGAAATTGTTTTCATTTCGGTATGACTCGCTGCAGCGCTGAAATAATAATAAATCGTCCAACCAAAGTCAAAAATAAGCATTGCTGCAGCGTATAATATACATTCGCGACCAAAAGGTCGTAACTACCGCGAATTTCCTGGCTTAAACGTTGCGTTCAACGAGTTCTGACGTAGGTGTAGTCCATGAAGCTGTATTATATATGGAGGCAGCACTTCTTATACCTACTTGATACACAACTTTAAATACTGCTGTCATCTTCTGAGATCTTACCCTCTCTTTCTAACACAGCTGTATAAAAAGAGATGGGGAGACCTCAGAGACAGAGATATTGTAAATATTTGTTTCAATTGACATTAATACGAGTGCTAGCTCCACCTATATTTAATACATCATGGTGTAGTCCATCGACTGTACGTTAGTGGAGCACAAGTGGCGTAACGCAAGCCTTGTGTAGTACCTTAGTACGTACATATTAGTAAGTCTCTGGAAACCTACATGATTTAACTATGTGAATCTTAAATACGCTAATAAAGCGCTCGCATTCATAACCTAGATACAGTGTGTTAATTCACCCGGTGTGTCGTGTATTTTAATAAATGTATGACGGCATTTCAACCAGTGTGTTCACAGCCTTAAATGCATAAGCGACCATAATTCTCTGATTAATTTATTATGATTTATGAGATTCTAGGAGTCCATTTTTACCAAAACACTCAAATATCAAAGTTATGTTCCTACATTATTGATATTTTCATTGAAATGTATGGTAACGTTTATTTCAGATGACACAGATAAACCTGTATAAATACCGCATATTGGCACGTAATGAATCTTCGTTAAAAAATATCATAGGACAGCAAAAGGCAGGTGGTGCTCCTGACGCAGACAGCAATTGCGGTGGAGCAGAGCTGCGGTGGAGCAGAGCACATTGCATTCACCGAAATCTACCGAGTGAAAATCTATCCCAATGAGGCCGACTGCGCTCCCCCGTAGAGTGCGATACTTCATATAAAATTTATGAGAGCGATTTATTTGGACTTTTGCAATGCGGTTCGGAGAGTTGAGACTCACCTCAGTGTGCTCGGTTCTCAAAATAACAATATTTAAACAGAATCCTAAAAAGACTCAACATTCCGACTTTTCTTCCACACGTTGGCTTTTAGAGTGTTTGGTTAAAATGAACCTTGTACTTTCAGTTAGTCTTAAAACTAAGTATTAGTCTAATACTTGCTTCGATCAAAAATAACGAGATTCAGCGTTGACTACAAGCTCAGCGTAAGAGAAAACATAAAAAAAGTTGAGAGGAGTCAAGGGACACCCGGATGGAACGAAGTTCCTTTCGATTAATTAGTGAAGGAATTATAATAAAATGTAAATCTGGCTTGCTTTCTATAAGAGAGAGAGAGAGAGAGAGAGAGAGAGAGAGAGAGAGAGACAGAGAAACATGCGCACGCCGCACATCTTACAATAGCTTACTATAGCAAAAAGTGTCGGTACAACTTTTCGTGAGATTTTTTTTCCGTCTAGCCTTTTCACAACGCGCGTTAAGGAACTTCGTTCCAATATAACAACGTCCGTCGTAATAAACCTTATTACTTTACATTATGGTTTAGTATCGATTATTACTCCTTAAGGTGAAAGAGAGATTATAAAATTCTATCAGGACTAATGAAAATTTAACTTTAAGGTCATAGCTTTAACTTTTAAAATTAAAACATGCTCTACTCTACAAAAGACGTTTTTGAGACGAGACGCGTCCGTACGTTGATTGTGATTGGATGATATGGACCACTCATTTATTTGTGCTCTTATTTCATTAGCCACTTTTAATGCCGTGACCAGGAATCTGGTTATTTTTGATCGAAGATTACTGGTGAATTGTGTTAATCTATTAGGCGTTCTGACTTATTTGTATGTGATGTTGACATTTACTGGAGATGATTATGACAAATATCAAAGTTTTTTAACGAATTCGAAACATGATTTCGACAGATCTTTGAAGTAATTAAAATTTGAGAAATTCTAGAGATGATTTTGACAGATCTTAAAGTGATTTCTTTCTGACAAGTTTTCAAAAAGATTCTGACAAAACTTTGAAGTAATTTAATGTTGACAAATTTTCGAGATAGTTTTGACAGCTCTTTACATTGATTTCATTCTGACAAACACTGGAGATGATTCTGACAGACATTTAAATGATTTAATTTTGACAAATTCTCGAGATAATTGTGGCCGATCTCTAATGTGAATTAATTTTAAAAAATTCTGACAATGTTTAAGTGAACGTTAAACTTTAAAATAATTAACGTTGACAATTTTTTTAAATGATGCTGACAAATCTTTAGTGATTTAATTTTGAGAAATTCTCGGGATGATTTTAACAGCTTATTAGTAATTTCATTTTGACAAATCTTTCAAATTATGCAAAATTCGTTTCTAAGATGTATGAGACACTAGATTCAAGCAGATTCGTTAAACCTCCGTAACATTTTTATGAAATCTATTTGCGACATTTATAACAAGAAAATTCTAGACTGCAATAAACTTATAGTTTGAATGTCAAATAAATGCAATTTTATCATAAAACAAAAATAGCAATTTGTTTTTGTTTTCAACATTTGTATGCTGGAATAAGATATTGCGTCGTTGTTTATACTACATTATCATATTAAACCTTCAGCCAAGTCGACGTCCTTACACGTCTGTGGAACAAAAACTACGGTTACCCCCCTCGCCACATGTTTCATACATTCAACGTGTGTAATATCCACTCAAGATCTGCGAATCAATATAGAGACTTATTTTACGGCGTATTTGCGACGATTTGGCCGAAGCATTAACTATTACTTCTGCTTGTAAAATATAATGTTTGATGATAATAAGAGTTTAAATATTGCTAGGTCCGAAATTCACGCAATGTCATGTGATACTTGAATTACACTTACATTGAATGTTGATATATTTTCATTTGTTTTTAATTGACAAGGTTTTTATTGTATTATAAATGCCGTATTAAACTCAAATATGCAACACGAATCGTGTAAGTTTTCCCCTAATAATAAAGTTATACACCAAAAATAAATTACACCGCCTAAATGAATATAATCAATTTAATAAAGACCTTATGGCACTAAAGGTTAAGGTGAAAGTCTATTGACAGTTGATATTATAAATATAGTTGAAATATATAACTTGGCCATGATATTTTTCTTTGTCAGGCCATTTGCATGACACTATTTAGCTTTTTACTAAGCAAATGGCGGACATCTATGAGCAACTCAGATTCTACTCGCCTCAATACACTGCCTACATACACAAAGCGCCGATGACACAATCAATTTCATTTTATACCAGGCTCTTAATAGTTCGTATAAATACTTCTTAATAGTCATTATTTTACTTAAAAAAATAAACAAATTTCAAACGAACTAATACATTGTTATTCATACTAGAATTATACATACGAAAGTCTGTGTATGTGGACGTTATCACGGCCAAACCACTGGGCCGATTGTCATGAAATTTCATATAGCGATACTTTAAGTCTTAGGATGAACATAACTACTTTTTCCAATTTTTTTACCTATTTTGTCCATACTTGAAAGGTGAAAGTCTGTCTGCTTGTTACTCTTTCATGGCTAAACCGCTGAAAACTAACTTTGATGCAACTTGGCTTGGAGATATTTGAAGATCCGAGGTCAATTACTAACTTTAAAAAAATTAACCCCTAAGGGGCTGAATTTTGTATGTAAAACTATATCAAAAACATGTTAATCTACTTGAGGCCGAAGCTGCGCGGGTCGGGGATTATAAAAACGAATTAATTACCAATCTCATAATCGATTATCCATATTACTAAAGTAATTCGAATATTCCAGTCGTTATCGCCCATAGGTAATTTACGATAACATTATTTGGACCAACGTAATACTAGGTTGTAAACGAAATAATTAAAATCTCTGATTGAACGGATGTAGTACTCGTATTGAACAAATTACAGTGAAATGGTAATATTTAGTAAAAAAAACCTACAGGCTGTGTAAAAATTATGAGATTGACGAAAATATCCTGAGTCTAAATTTATGTGTTTTTTCGACTATTTTTTTTTCTGTAAGGGCTACAAAACTTATTCCCAGCGTTGTATTTATTTCACCTACACTATGTACTTCTGTATTTTTCCATGTGAACAAACTGATAGCTTGAAGCGACAACACACACTGGGCCAATGGGCAAACAGAGGTACTAAATATCGATGTTTTTGTGTTCTGATTTTTTTGAAATTTTATTAATAAATTTTATAACAATGACATTTAAATTAAATGTAGTATATTAACGCCCGTATCCCTGAAGAGGTAAGCAGAGGTACAACAAGTGCACACATGGTTAGCCGAAAATAATTAGTCTCACAATGTAATATAATCTAGGTGTAATTATTATCTAACCCCGGGTAACGCTGTTTTTATCAGAAAACTGAAAAAAATACCTCTGCGAATTGACCCGGGAATCGAACTCGAGACCTTAGATGGTCACCAATGACACCGGATCATTAGACCGCAGAGGCGATTAAAATACATGGATATGTATTATTCAATTAACATATTGCTATAGGTACCATACCGTTCACATATTTAGCTAAGCACGCAATAATTGACATCTATGATGGTTAATACTAATGCAATCTATTTCTATAATTGATCAATGTAGTATCAATCCTGCGTTAAAACATTGATTATGGTCAAATGTTCGCGATACGATGCACTAACACAGAATTATTGTTCAAATATAAACTGTTTGATATTAGATTTAAACTAGATCTAGGCTAAATTCGCCGCTAGACTATCGCGTCATTTGATTCAGTATGTTTTTTATTCAGGGTGTATTTCTAGAACGTTATAGAATGTTGTTTGATAGGAACATTACAATATCTACTTAAACACTCATAATACTATTTGGATAATATCTATATGATATGCTTATGCCATCATTTTGTCTGTCTGTACATAACTCTAAACATCTCTTTCTATTTCCATCTATATATTTTTGTTTTTATTTAGTCTTTATTCTTCCATGTTCTTTTTTCTGTCTGATTTGTCCATATTTGTTTTTACCATGGTAACGTCCATTGGTATGGTCTTCTGTCATTTTATTTATATATTTCTTTTTCTTCTAAAAATTTTATTTTTTATTGTTTTTCCTCTGATCAG